>JACEVL010000139.1:65000-72500 GCA_020284085.1 Aporrectodea caliginosa
TTGAGTGATTATCTTAATCTTATCTTGGGCATAAATGAAATTGAGATATAAATACATCTGGACGTTTATGTGACCATTTTTCAGAACCTCTAAATTAAACTAACTTTATTATTATGAAGGTTATTAAAGCTTGAAGTGTTCTGCAGTTTTCAAAATGGAATAGTTTCAGTGAACAGGTTCCAGCTCAATCACTGTCTTCAAATTTTACAGTCCCATTACTTTACCCTAAACTGCATTCAACCCGGTCACGGTGAAGTGCCAGTGTCAGCCAGCTCATTAACCCCACCCTAATCTGGGCAACCATCAAAGTCGGAGTCTTCAGAAATATCAATAAACATTCTTTCCCAAGTGTAACCAAATCCCTTATAAACCCCCATTACAGTATCTCCTCAGCCTGGTACTTGGAACTTTAGCTCATCCTAAAGTTGGCCTGTAGGAGGGTTATGTTGAAGAGGTGATTTACCAACCACAGTTGAAGCCATGTAACCCAACAGAAGGGTATAACATTAGCCCTGTTCTATTACCTCTTCAAAGGTATATTCTGTTGACTCCATCAGACCCTGTCTATCGCTTGATATCTATCCCCAGGTCAGAGAGACATCCCTGTGCAGGCTATGTATAGGGGTGTTTGCTGGTCAAGACTTTATGGCTTTCCCAAACAGCCCTTGGGAGAAGTTTCTGGTGTAGGATGTTCCGAGGACTTCGAGATACCATGCTAATGTATTTAGAAGTCTATGGATGTTCCTAAGCCACATTAACCTTATCTTTGGAGTCTGAATATTGCCAACATGTTATGCTTGCTTGAGGTGCTTGGTATTTGGATATTTATTGGAGTATCTCATGAATCTCACTGTATTATGAACCGATATCCTGCTCTGTATGATGTCTCATGCGTTAGGTTTTCGGCTGGAGGGAATTGGGGAAGGTGTGGGTACGGAATGTGTTGCTGGATGAGTAGTAGAAGATGAAAGGTGATCATGGTTCAGTTAGTTTATCTGACATATTTGATCTGGAATTCAGCCAATGATCTGGAATCCTTGCCTTTGGAGCCTCGATATGCTGGTTGCCTAACTGTTCTTTTCCACCAGTTCCAATTCCAGAAATATAAAAAATTGTGTTGTTTTTCAAGTAAGCAGCTGCAGCAATCACTCAATCAATCAATCAATCAATCAATCAATCAATCAATCAATCAATCAATCAATCAATCAATCAATCAATCAATCAATCAATCAATCAATCAATCAATCAATCAATCAATCAATCAATCAGTCAGTCAGTCAATCAATCAATCAATCAATCAATCAATCAATCAGTATTTTATTGGTCCAACAAAGAACATTACAAATCTAGTAATTGCATTTTTTAACAAACAGTAAAAAGTTCTTCGTTGGGGAAAAAGGAGAACCCACTAATTAGGGCCCCCGGCTCTTTACTTACCAACAAGAAAAAGTATAATTTAAAATCATTAAAATCACTTTTTATGGTATTATAATTATTATAATAAAAATACGTTTTAATTTATAAATATGATTGATAATAATTTATGATTTATAAATGATGATGACAATGATGATGATGAGGATAATGATGATTATGATGATGAACTGCTCACAACTGCTCACAAAGGTTCCATATCACAATTGTATCAATATGTGTTTGATTGCAATGTTATCTAGCCAGCCATTGTGTGGTTTAAGACATATCAACTTCCTTTAAGGCTGTTTCACAGACTGAGACTGAGTGTTGCTGGCATTTGAATACCTTGAAACTATAGAATCCCATGTTTCATCACCTCCACACTGTCCCCAATTGTGACTTTAACACCATTCATTTGCCAGGTGCAATCCCACACAGTCAGCCCATCTGAAATCTAAAAGCTGACCTCTCTTAAATACTCGGAATTATGGACTGAATCTAAACTTTCATAGGATAATAATGTGCAGTACATAATCTGTACATTGCTGTGACCTGCAGTACATATTGCAAGATGGCAGCTAATGATATAGCTTATCACTTATCATAAAAGCACTTCTCAAGCACTTTCCTTTTAGTAACTGAACAGTCTTTCTTTGTATTTTGCACAATTGAATGTAGAATGACCTCTTTTACCTCTGGATTTGATCTGCTCAAAGTCGTGACCCAGTTTAACTAAATAATGCCGTCTTTGTGTTGCCTTTTAGATCTCAAAGTTGACATTGTGGACAATGTTAAGAGATGCTCTCATTTCATGTCTGTTATAACTACACTAAGGTATTAAGCAAGCAAGCACACACACACACACACACACACACACACACACACACACACACACACACACACACACACACACACACACACACACACACACACACACACACACACACACACACACACACACACACACACACACACACACACACACACACACACACACACACACACACACACACACACATATATATGTACGTACGTATGTATGTATGTATGTATGTATGTGGATATGTAAATAAGTGTTTCTAAACATGTTGTTGAGATCAAAGAACTGTTTGGTTTAGGTACAAACATGAGAGCAATTGGACAACAAAACACTCCGTCTGTAGGCCTATTTAGAATCAATCTGGAACATGTCCGTTGTTTTGTGTAAGCTATCAATCAATCAATCAATCAAAACTCTTTTATTGGAGCCAAATGAAAACACATAACATTTCAACATAAAGTATCAGGATTGGCCGCAAGAGGAGTCCCAAAAGGGATCAAGATCCCGCTAACTAGGGACACCTAGAACAACATTTCAGAAATCTGAATTAGCTAAATCCTTGATAAACAGTGCAACATCAAGTTTCGTACAGCAATGCAAACAGTATAGTACATATTACACAGTAAATGATTAACTCAATTCAAAACACTATGAAAATATTTTTAAAAAAAACGAAAACCTTAACTAACAGTGAAAAAGAATATCGGCAGGGTAGGTTATAGCTAATTTCCATTAATCAGGTAGGCATGCAGCATTTTTTTGTACTATTGTACTACGTACGTTGTCATAATTGCCAAATCTGTGATATGTCGGTTAGAGGAAAATAAAATTGAATTGAATTGTAAAATAATCTAAGAGTGAGAAAGATTCAGAAGAAGTTAGGAACTGAACTGAACACCAATCAAAATTTATGTCCGTTGATCTTCGGAGATATTATATGACTTGGAGATTGAGCCTTGGGCATTGTTCGAGCAAGAAGATTCAGAGGTGTTTAGTAAGAGCATTTCAGTGTGAGAAAATTTTCCCTGAAAGGGATCAGGATAATTGTAACTGGAGCGCAGTAGTTCAGAACGAGGGATGATGGTGAGATGCATGCAAGAATAATGAAGCTAACTTGACCGCCTAACAGAGGTAGGGGATAGGTCGTCTGTGTGATGACATTTCGGAAGGAAGTGGTGAACAAAGACAGGCTCCTCACATGAGCTTGGCACCACACAAAACAAAGAAAGAAAGAGAACTAAGAACAAGACCTAGGAACAAGATTTATGTCAGCTACTTGCAATACGCTTTGAACAGAAGGAACCACAGACAGACCTCTGTGTAGGCTGAAGAAGAATGACCATGGGAAACTGCTAAGGCCAAGCCGAAAGGCCAGCTGAGGCCAAGCCGAAAGGCCAGCTGAGGCCAGGTCGTAAGGCCAACAATGGATAACTATGGCCATGGATGTCTTGCATAGTTAAGCTCCGGTCAGGAGCAGCACGTTTTGTTGTCCACATCAAAGGAAAACAATGGAAGATGGCCGACGACATTTGGGTCAGATGGGTTCAATGGTGTTTACCCGTTAGCGAAAGGATTAGACGCTAAGAAGAATAGCTATTGTCTTAGAGTCTTAGACAATGTAATTCAATGGTTCAGCAGAATACGTACGGGATTCAGGACGATTGTTTACTTTGGAGGCGTTTCTGGCTTCAAAAGCCTCTTCTGAAGTATCCTTCGATTATATCCCAGTAATCGATGGACAGTGTGACCTCTTTGAAGCTGGCTAGCAGGAGGTCATGAATAACTGATGGAAAAGCAAATTGGTCATGATAGCAAAAGGCCCTTTGTGTACGAATGCAAATGATTGAATTTCTTGCATTTAGATACTTCGTTCCTGAAATATGCACACCTGTTTGGCTGTCTTAATTAAACATTAATTGTAACTATAAATTTAGACGGTGCTGCATTATGCTGACAGGCATCGCGTTTGCGTGGCTCCTAAGTCGAAAACGCTGAAATAAATTGTCTCAGTTATTTTGTAGAAGGTGTTTTATTAATTGTCCCGATGCATGCATGCATAGATACATGCATGCTAGGGAATGCAAAACCGAGGGCTATTTTGAAACCTGGTCTTATGGGTTTGGTGGCATTCTAAACCTGAATACCTGGGTATCTGGGTTTGGAGTATAAATTATACTGCACTTAGGTGCTGGTGCACGACCGTGTGTGCATTTATGTCTGCTGTTAACGAACAACAACACTGGCAAGTTGAACGCGTTTGTGACCTATGTACCTTAAAACAAACATTCAGTCAAAGTAAATCTATCTTAGTCAAATGTTCACATTTACTTTGTGACATCCGTAGTCAAAGCCACGTTGTAAGCTGCACCAAACAGATAACTATCAAGTACAATCGGTAACCTTAACGAAATTAAGGTGTGATGGAAGTTGTTTTATGACAATTGTCAAAATGTCCCTTTTTATTCTGACTATTTTGGCTTAATCGCAGTCTGAGACCCTGGTCCGTTTTGGTAAAACAGCCACTGAGCGAAACAGCCAGACAATAGTCTCACGTAGACAATAGCTAGACAATAGTCTTCCGTAGGCTATACATATTTTTCTGGATGAACCAATCTCTAAGGCTATCACCACCCACGCTTGCCTTGCACAAGGAGGTAGGCATCCTGAAGGACTACCACATCACTGTCCAAACAGGCGCTACTTTGAGGCAGATGCCTTTGCCTTCTTGGGATGCAATGACACCAGATATGTCGGAGGTGTTGGAAATCGTGCTATGATGGCACGGCGTACTTGCATACATGCATTCATACGTACATACATGCATATATGCATGCATACTTATATACATATATACATACATACCGGTACTTTTTTTAGCACCTTTTCAAGAGAAACTTGTCAGAGTTGCTGTCTACCCTAGCTTAAACGTACTGACATATGCTCACACACGCACTCACACACACACCCACCCATGAAAATACACATGTGCATATATGTACATGACATGCATACATACATACATACATGCACACACACGTACTAGGGATACAGAAACAACATTGCATTGTAAATTCACCACCTACAGTCACAGTGACTGTTACAAAGTGGATCACAACAGGTGTGCACATTCATTTCTGCCTATTGACTGTATAAACCTCTGTCACGTGTCACTGCCATTGATCTACATGGGCGGCCCCCAATGTCTGTCAACAGCAGACACTAACTCCTTCCATATCAACTGTCCACTATGTTTTTGTCTATTTATGGATAATTGGATATTCTATATTTGTGGCTGTCTCAGAAACTTTCAGACGGCTTTGAAAAATTTATATATCTGACAGATGTAAAAAGGTGCATTTCAGATGAGCTGACATGTTTCCAGTAACTCACTGTCAGATAGCCAACTGCCTTTCTGAAAGCTAGTGTTTTCAGCGTTGCTACTATTTGTGTTAAAGAAATGTAAAAATGCGATTGCATCACTTCATAAAGACAATGCTTTTCCAAATATCTTTTACTTTTATCTTTATCGTTTTCCCGCTCTGAACCATAACCACCATCATCATGCATTTTTCTAGCTGTCTGACCTTTGGATGATAACAGAAAACGGAACAACTGATGCAATCTGTCTTATTCTTTTCTCACAATTCTTTGGTCAGAATTCTTCTGTCAATTCTTCTGTCAATTCTTCTGTCACAATTCTTCTGTCACAATTCTTCTGTTACAATTGAATGCCTATGAACAACTAGTCCCATGACTTAGCCCTTTGCACGTTGAAAATATGCAGAGAAATATGATTTCTGGACAGACATGACAGAATATCATATGACACATTATTTCCAGTTGAATGTTGAGTGGCACAAGGCTTCCTTCAGCTTGTCACTTTGAGATTTAAGGAAGAAATAAAAAGAACCAATAGTAAAAACAAAGTTTTTACTATATCCATCTAGTATCCTATAACGTGTACTCTGAAAATAGTCCGCGTTCATTTTACAACATAGCACGCTTAACGAGGCAGCGCACCCATTATTGTTGCAGCCAATCACAACGCTGGCCAATCACAACGGTGCGTATCGTAAAAGGGGATTCCCCGATTCGAAAAGTTGAGTCCCCGATTCTATAAGCTAGCCTCTTTTTGGGGAGCTGAAATTTTGATAGAATGAAGTGTGTGCGCGGGCGAGTCTGTCTGCCAAGTTTCACGACGATTGAATGATTGTAAGTGATCGAACTAGTCGTCGCAAGATTTGACTATTTAGCCTGTGGCTCAAGCAATCAATCAATCAAGATTGCAAGATTCCCGCAAGTTAAACTAGATGGATAAAAAAAGAGAAGAGGAGCAGTGCCCTAAGCCAACGCTGGCAGCCAGACAAGGGAATGAAGTGGAAGGAATTTCATTTTATCAGCCTCGGCATGTCTGGGCAGGTTGGCCTGCCCTCACCACATGATTTCCTTCTTATAGTGTTCACACAGTATACTTATTATCTATCTAAGTTGACCAGGGGAGTGCAAGTGGAACAGAAAGCTTGAAATATCGTTCTGTCCTGGCAGGATTCGAACTTGGAAGCCCAAACTGCTGCGTTGACATGCCAGCAGGCCAACCGCTTGACTGTTAGGCATTAGGCAATTAGACGTAGTTTCAGTTTAAGGACACTGTGTGATAACAAAGATGATTAGCGTCGCCCTCCACCTTTGTCCAGGCTTGGGACTGGCACTGCCAAAGTAGGAGCAGTGGCGGAGTTAGGCAGTTAGACAGATGTGGAGAAAGGTTATCATTACTACTATTTTCTTTAGGAAAATTGGTAATGCACAGTCACTCATCAACATGGATATAAGAAATGGGCAAACCTGGCATCTTACATCACATTATATTATGCTACATCACAATGATCACATTGCAATATGTGACATCATATGACATCATAGCGAGAACTGCTATGGCTAAAACGCGAGCCTTTGCCTTCATTGGCCCTGCTCTATGGAACCAGCTTCCTCCTTTGACTCGTTCCTGTTTATTAGGCTATTAACTAGTGGGCCAAGTGCCTCTTTTCGTCGTCTCAAGACTTCTTTCTTTTTGCTGGGTCTTTCACACTGGGAGCACCTCTGATTGGTTTGCACTGTGAGAGGCGCTATATAAATTGATAGATACGATACAATACAATACAATACACGTAGGCTAAGAACAAGTCATGTGCACTGATGCTGCAGAAACTCACCTCTAACTGATGAAGTAAAGCATTTTTGTGGTGGTACTGAGATCAAACAACAAG